>CM032060.1:21283436-21294659 GCA_018831715.1 Matsumurasca onukii | reverse complement strand
CATTGAAATTAAGAAGCACCCAAATAATTTAAACCACAAGGAAAATTCATTTAACCCTTTACAATCTTGGACACCTCTATTCAAAACTTGGAAAACAGTCATCAGATTAAAGTCATCAAAATCCAGCTGGAAAAATAGCTTGTTTATGAAATTAAGATTTAGACTGGTGTCTCAGCCAGTCAACAAGCTACTGAGGATGACTCTCCACAGCGAGGTCGAAACGTCTAGCAGTAATTGTATTTCAACTGTGACGCGGTGTAAACCGGAAGCCTTAGATCTAGTGATTGATACACCGGCCGCGAAAGCCTAAGAGTTATGTTTATGAAATTGTTTTATTCTTTCTAGTTTTAAATGAAACTGAATATGTCTGACGTAGTTTTGTCTATTTATAAAGGTAATTCTATAAAACCATTCACATTTTAAACCTCGTGACTTAAAAATAGTTTGGGATACTAAAATGTTCAATAAATTCTGTAGAAAATGTCAATATCCATGCCGATTTTCGTAACGAAAATTCATAAAAACACAAACAAGGTTTTGGGGCAATGTTAAGTTAAAGTGCAACAACACCAAGTAACGTTAATTATACGAGTTGTGTTTAATTGTAATGTACCTTGTGATGTTATTTGTTTTACAGATGAAACTATTTTATGTAATTCAAACTGGCATGTAAATAGTTTGATAGATGATTGCAACCACTCATGCTTCGATGTTGTTCAAAACAAATGGCTTTTACTACATATGGATAAGACACAATCAATAATTATTATGTCAAAAAGGGTTGGCCCCATTAACCCACATCCAACAATAACTTTAGATTATCATAAGTTGCTAGGAGTGTCTTAGATAAGAAACTTACCTGGAGAGGGCATACAAACTACTTTTATAAAAGAACCGTCTAGAGTAGTTTATCTGTTAATGGCCTTAAGCTTGAATGTCCCTAAAGACAACTTGAAAGTAGCATTTTGCAGTCTTTTCCCGAGTATAATTTTATATGTTATGTGTCGATAGGGAAGTTCTAGCGGTAAGTTACATTTTAATAATTCAAAAGAACGCTGTCAGGATTTTATCTGGAGCAAAGTTTAAAGATCATTGTAGGCCCATATTGGTTCGAGAACAGTTTTAACCGTGTATAGCCTATATCCTTTAATGTTTTAAGTACAATCAAGAAAGTGTTTCTAGTCTCAATCTCAGATCTCGTACATATATACAATATTTGAACCTGTAGGAATAGAAAATAAACAGAACGTGTAGATTTAAATTATATTGATGAAATTTGTAATAAACCACCCAATGTATTTTATCCTAGAATATTTTGACTGTAACCTGACTGTGATACTTTATCTCTTAATTGATATACTACATGACCATGTTTATTACATTGTATGTTTATTACTAAAGAGACTTGAAGTCATTACTAAAGACGAAAAGTCATTATATGTTTAATGACACAACATGATTATATTCTATAGATGAGATGAGACAGCAACTATAGAGAAAACTTACCCATAACGTGTTCAGTTCACTCAGTACAAGAACAGTGATGTTGGGTTTGGCTTAAGTACGCACGCTTGTTGTGGCATGATAGAAGAATAGATGAATAGAGGAACTGCAGCTAGGCTATGATTGAATGCACTTTAGCTAGCAATTGAATGAATTGAATTTGCATCCTCCCCTTGCATCGTAGATGTTGTCATTAAAACTGCTAACCTTCCTTCTCTCTATGTATTTAAAGCTATTCTGCACGTCTTTAGCAACGGGCCTGCAGTTCAGACGGTTGGCTCCCAGCACAGGTATCCAACCAGAAACGGAGGCGATCTTCGATCCCTCAGCATCGCTTAGCCCTCTCGGAAGGAAGCATCCTATGCAGGAATTAGGTTTTTAATAAGCTTCCGGAATCAGTGAGAACTGTCCTGAGAAAATGTTTAAAGAAAAGCTAAAACTGTACTTGATAGATAAAGAATTTTACTGTGTTAATGATTTTTAGAATATAATGATAGTGTAGGTAGTTAAATCGTTGTTTTTGTGTTTTGGCTGTGAAACCTATTTATTTATTTATTTGTGAAGTATGATATTTTAAAACGTTGAGCCTAGATATCTAATTTTCTTTACGTGTTAAACTAATCTGTATTTAATTTAAAATTGACGAGTGAGATATACTTGTAAAAAAACTTGTATCTATTCATGAATAAATGACTTATGACTTATAAGCCCGACTAATGTGCTGCCGCTAATAATGTCGCATTAGCGTCAATTTATCCTCATTGTAATTTCTAGTTTTACTCTTTTTTCAAAAAGTTGTTTATAATGGTTATAAAACCCAAAACAAAAAACAAAAATAACAATTTACTTTAATCTTTTTAATTTAACAATAAAAAAGGTTTAGTAGTAAAAGTAGGTTAATATGTGCAGTTTAAATATGTGCAATGTAATAGGTAGTTTGAAAGATTGTTGTGAATGTATTACATACAAACTGGCTGATGTATTACACTATTTAGTGAGGAGACAATGAATGTAAAAATTATCTGGAGAAATAAAAATTCATACTAGAACTAGCTTTAGAATAGACAAAAAAAACAAACAAAACAGTCTTTTATAGTGAAGTAACCACAAACGGTTCAAGCGTAATTAGTCATTAGACTGTGAGTGTTTTTGAAGGTTTTAATACCTGCAAGTGCTAAGGGACGAGTTGCGTTCGAGAGAGCTCTTTTACTAGGTATATCGTTTGTGGATGATATGAAATGTTCTTGCATGCTTACTTCACACAGGCCTAAACCAACATAATACCTTAGAAACTGTTTTCAAATATTTTCCCTTCACCAATTTCAAGACAGTTTCAACGAGTCGGAGACACTTTAACCGATTTTCCGATGTACTATGTTTATTTATCTTTTATCTTAGTCTTAAATTCGCCTCGTTTTTAATTCAATGTCCTTCTATCCTAAAAGTTTGACCACGGTGATTAATTGATAATCGGATAAACACTGTGCTTTAAATCAGAAATGTGCGATATTATATTTCATTACTAAACTTAAAGTGACGCTTTATAATACGAGGTCATTAATGAACGATTATCAAAAGAACACTTTAGATACGAGTGATCAACGATACATTTTGTCACAATGCAAATAATCATGAAAAAAATTGTTAATAAATGTTTTAATATTTTAAAGAAACTGAAAGTAGAACGATTTGCTACAAACCAGTGTTAAAATGCAAACCAAACTCGTAAGCTACGTTTCCATTAAGATAGCCCCTGGCACATGTCGTGGAATATGTGTTGGGAACTTGTGCCGTGATTTTTTGTGAAATCCTTCCAATTCTCTACGACAAGTTTCAGATGATTTGGGGGAGAAAGGGCAGAACAGTTTGTATAGTGTGTTGGAAAGTCAGTAAGAAATGAGTTACTAAAAATGACGAGTGGCCTGGACTGGTGAAGAAAATTGAGCTCGTTTTAAAAGGACGAAGTAAATCTAGGCCCAAAGAAAAGCCAACCTGGGAACACTATGTTATACTCGTACAAGTTGCACAGCATGTGCTAGCATGAAATGACGGCTACATAACTTTGTCAACAATGATTGATGCATGACACTGGTGTGATGGATTTCCTGTCATAATGTTAACCGATGTCATAGTATTGCATTTGTAATTTACACTGTTGATCGGTTACGTTTAAAAGTTAAGGGGATTTCAACTAAATATAAGTATTATGTTAAAGGTTCGTATTATTGTCAACCGATAAAGCCTATATAACAGAAAATACCCTTATACTGTATAACAGGGAACCAATGCTATTTTTTGACAAACCACCCGTCAGATTAAACTGTTGTGATATACTGTAAAAAGAGGATTACTGAATGTATTCAACTTAATTTAGAGACATCAGTAAATACATAACTTAAGCTAAATCCATTTCAACTTCAAATAAACATGTTTAAAAGCCTGAAGATAAATATTGTCAATGTTAATTTTCATTTATAGTGTTAAGAAACTGTGAACAGTACAGTAACCGTAGAACTTGCGAAGAATTTACTGCATGTGTCAAACTATTTTTGGACAAAATGTTAGAAAGAAACTGAAAATAGTAGTTAGTAAATAAATAAAAATGCCTTTATTGAGCAAGCGTTTTTCAATTTTACATTGCTTAGAAAACAACTCTTGTCATATAATTATAATACTGTACATAGAAACAAAACATTAATCAATCAAAAAAGTTATATCTATTTAAAAACATTTTTCTTAATACTTATCTTAAAACTATGTACAGAACAGCATTCTTAAGTTCCCCGGGGAGGTCATTGTACATTTGAGGCCAAAAAAGAAAATCTTTTTCTTTTCCTAGTTCAAGGGTGATCCTGGGAAAGTGAAGCACCCTATCTTGGCGGGTATTGCGAAAGGCGACCTCATCCCGAAACTGAAGCCTCCCCGAACAGTATTGAGGCTCTCCTGTTCCAAGAACCTTGTGAACAGTACAGCACGTCAGTATCCTGCAACACGTTCCATAGGTAATAACCGGGCCTCCAACCGGAAGGGAGACACCTGATCATACCGTTCGAGTCCGTACACAAAACGAAGACATATGTTTTGCATTTTGAATTCGTTCCGTGTTCTCTTGAAATACTGTTGCCGTATACAGGATAGCAATAATGAAAATTGAGAGAATCAGTGCTTGTACAAGATGGCTTGGTGGCTCCGGCATAAACTTCTGAACCTGTAAAAGGCCTCTGTCTCCCCAAAGCTTTCTGAATGTTGTGGGTGACATGATCAGAGAATGTGAGCTTGTTGTCAAGTACAACGCCGAGGGTCTTGACGGAGGTCGACACTGTCAGAGCCTCCCCCACCAACACTCACATTTCTTACCTAAGGCCTGGACTAAATTGTCAGGAACAATATGCATAGTTAAGTAGCAACGTTTAGAGCAGGTCAAATTTGGGTTGGTTGCAGTTGAGGTGTAGTTCTATTATAACGATACGTTTATTTTAAATAATAATATTAATATTTTAACAAACACTCAGTAAAACAGTAAATTATTAGTGGGTTTCCACTTTTATTTGGACATTTCAACCAAACATAAGCGTATCCGAGGATACAACATTCAAATGCACATTCGTTACAGCAAATCTGGGATTAACAATACTGTAGCTGGTCACTGACAGTAAACGTTACAACAATCCGTTACTTTCCCTTTTTGATTGGTCATCATCAAAAGCTTGATTCATTCAATATTTACAAACTTTGATTTTTAAACTTTACTCTATGCTTTTAGAACAATTTTCATGAATTAAAAACTAATTATAAATTCGTTAAAACACGATTAGGGGTTTTCAATCAATTAGTTTTACTGTTTTAGTTTTAATGTTTATTTACTTTATGTATATTTTCAAAATCATGTATGAAAATGTTTCACTTAACAAAGTGTTTGATATAATTTAAATTGACGATTGGCTCATAAGTACAACATCAGTAGTTAGTTTGTCTCTTACATGAAATTTGTAAAAACATGTAAACAACCGCTAATAATTATTTTACTAGGATACATCGTTAATTCTAATTTAACTGTTAATTGAAAAAGGGCCCTAATCGAGTTAATTGTTTCTGTATTATATAAAATGGCTTTGTAATGTTTGGATATGTTTTCATATAAAAATGTATGTATAAAAAGGTCAATAGTGAATAGAAACCGAGCCATGACTTAACAGTTTTGTTTAACAAGGAGGTTAGTTTGTCTCTTTGTATTTACAACCATGATTAAAACTAATGTCGCAAATTATAATAAACATTTACCTAATACTTCAACATTATTACCTCGTAATGACAATTTTATTTTTTACTTCCATCTGTATTATCGCCAAGGGTTCTTTAGTTTCAGTTGCAACTACAAGGAATGCATTTACAAACGGACTCGTGGCACGATGGTATCGCTTGTGTTTACGAAGCACACCACTCTGGTGGTGCGGGATTGATCCCCGCAGTCACTTTGCTTTTTACAAACTATTTGATTCCAAAGCACTTAGATTATTATTTATATACAGGCCATAAAAATTAAATGGCCAAGTTTTGTTTAGCTCTTTATCATTGAGAAGTGGCGAGAGCCATCTATCCTAATACAAGTTGCCAAGTTGGATGAAGACCAAGCGTTGATGCATTGTTTTCCTTGTTACACAGAAAGCAGTTAAAGAATATGACACAAGACAACCTTTGAAACACAAGTTACGGTAGTTACACATTTTACTTTCTTTGTACATTGTACATATGTTACCTAGGCAGTGGCCTTTATAATTACATATAACTTCTTTAGAGGCATTTTAGAAGCTTCTAATACTGTATTGTATACGTTGTATCAAACACATCTACTGCTGTTCTTTGACTTGTATCTTGTGGTACAAGTAAGGCCTTTGCGTGAAGGTCGGCTTGTAGGTTCAAACTTACGATACCTAGAACTGTATTATCCTTTTATACTTTACAAATTTGTCTCGCTATAAAATTATTTCAAAATTCCAACATTTAATATTTGTAGTTCAACGTACTAAGCCTTAATCTTGTATTTACATATAAATTCGACCAGTAAAAGTGTTGGTTAATATTTTGAATCTTTTTCTATAAGAAACCCCAGCAAATGACAGGTCAAGATGTAAATACAAACAACACAAGCAAACTCAAGGCATAGACCATTATTAGTAACATTAATATCGAACAAGAATTTTATGAATACACATTTCAAACTATCAACAAACTCAATGTTTCATTTCACAAACTTATCATACCTCATTTCTGTTAGCTTTGATATGTTCAATTTATTACTTAAATGCGTATGCCAAAATTAACGTAATTTGAACAATTGCTTCTTTGTTATCCTAGCTGTCCTACCTTTTTCTATGAAAGATAAGCTTTACCCTTTGTGATGTATAAATCTATTTTTCTAACAAGTAAACACCTAAAGGTTATTTATCCCTGTTCCTGTGAGAATAGAAAATAAAACAATAATATTACGCTATGAAAAGTTTCGCCGTGGTTTAGATTATGATTTTTACTTTTATTTCATCATTTGTTCCATACAAAAAACATCGTACAACAAACTATAGGGCCGTCGAAGGGGTTTAAAAGTGGTTTCATAAACCATTATTTACATGGGTTTTGTACAAACTATGCAAGACTCGTGTTTGCTTATTTGGTTAGTAATTGGATTTACGGTTCATTTGCTAAGCTAATAAGTCGAACGTGGTTTCCCACTGGCAATTCTCCTATGAAAAGTCAATAATAAAACCTATTTATTTCCAAATGAGTGAATTCATTTTCGTACAGCATATTTCGTCTAAAATTTCGAAAATTATATTCACATACTACGTAATAATCTTTTCATGGATTTTTACTCCTATAACTATTTACATAGGAATTAGTAGAGGCTATTGTGGAGAACCAAACGTATTTACACTCAGATATTTTAACTATGTAATTTGGATATACGAGCTAAAACACTCATTCCTTTTTGTCCAAAAATGCTTTGCTCAATACTTTAACGTCAAAGCAGCCACACGATATTTGGGAACCACTTTTAGAACCCACTTTACGACCAAGGTTTACGACGCTGCTGTCAGCAAGAAATTCCCAAATTTATTCAAAACGCTTGACTTAGTTCGTAACCTTGTTGGTACGGTATAACGGGAACTAGTTCATATTGAAACAAATTCCAGTGTAATGTTTTCACAAAATCGATGTCATTACAAATTTGGGTCCTATACGTAGACTATATCTTCAGAAAATCTAGTTTTAAGGGAAAACTGTATAGCATTTTTCTGTTACAAAGCTCGTATCTCGTACATGAAACTAGCATTTCCTTGTAAATAAGGTTTACTTCACACGAGTTTTATTTCGTAGATTATGTGTTACACGTCCATGTTAACCATAAGGACAACATAATAACTAGGTTATTTTGTAGGCAATAATTTCTTTACAATTAGGGCTACGTTAGTCATTTAATAAATTATAGGACTTTTAGCTTAAAATACTACTAGATGAAACTCACATGTAGTTCAAGAAATATATTATTTAAATCCATTTAGTTCCTTAAAGAGGTCCATAATTTTATCGGGGAGGAAATATTATAATTTGAACTATTCAGTACTGCCTGAAACTAGCTTTAGGGTACACAACTTAATAACCTTTTAATAAGTCCCCCTAAACCCAACTTTACTTAAGAAGGGCTGAAGGTTTGCAAATAGGCGTTCTTACATGATATTATTAGAGTAGGATACAATTAAAAACAAAATAATTGATGATAAACCATTAATTTTAAAGTTATAATAATTAAACTGATAATAATAAGGTCTGCAATATTTCACGATTAATATTTTATCTATTTTACATTGCCGATATTTAAATCGTGTAATGAATCGGATCAATGATAGTAGCAATTCGGTTTGCAAAAATTGAATGAAGAGGGAGTTAACCATTTGAACAACCCGCTTTAAAACAATAAATTGTAGGACAATGTTTTGGGAAATTGTAGGTTGACAAATAAAAGTGTGAACCATAAACAGTGGTGAATAGTCAAGATATCAAAATTTAGATCTAAAATTTAGTTATAACGGAAAACTACTTATGTAAGTATGAATGCTCCAGTTCTACATATTACCATGTAAATTGTCAATTAAACAAGCAGGGAAAAATTGTGTATAAGTTTAACTACTGTCACAAAAGAATTCTAGTATTTAAAAACCTCACCAAAAGGAGCTAACTAGATGAGGGTCAATGTTTCTAAACTTGTGGCTTGAAACTTTGAGTTATTGACACACAGGTTTTGGCGTCTTTCATCTACCACATTTAGTACCCTTTTAAATGGAAGTTTGTTGTTTACAGCGTTGTACAGATGATCGCATTGATGGGAAAGGTTGGAGACAGATAAGCTTTAATGAGGCCATTTCAACACACATAGCTCACGTCAGGTGAAACTATGTTTGTGCTGTGAATTCACCTTTTGAACAAATTCAGACGAGATTATTCGTTTATTTTTAAGTTAGTTAATTTTAAGGATTGGTGTATTCACAATACACATTTGTATTTTAGGATACAAACGCGATTCAATACACATTTCATACTGCATTTTATTTTTTTTGCTAACTAATAACAGATGGTTTTAGTCCATTAATGTGAAAACTATATTTTTAATCAACCAAACAGCTATTAGTTAATTGGCTTAACAACAAAAGTAAAATGTGTGGTTATCAATATCTTTCTAATTTGAGTAGGGAGGTAAGGATGCACTTAATGAAGAATTTTGTGTTACAGTAACTTCAAATTTAGACACTGTTTGCTAGTGATGTACTATTAATATTACCTAATGTTCCAAACAAAAGTATTAAATAAGATATACTGTAATTTGTTAAAAGACACAGCTCACAGCTGATAATCCATCAAGACCGACAATAGGAACGTGGTGTTAAAAAATAACAGCTGTCCGTTTAAGTCAGTAAGGTACCCAGCGTAAGTCAGCGAAGCACTGGTGGATTGGTTCACGAACGGATCTGGACCTCATCACTTAGGTGACGCGGGTTCGAGCCCCTAACTACCAGCCAAAGGTGTTAGTTTTACGACGCGGTATGATACCGGAAGCCTAGAATATAGCTATGACTCCGGCCGCTCAATCCTACGTTTAAGATTTCATAATTGTTATCTGACTTTGTAAAATAAAATTACCGTACAATTCAATTTATTTGTAGCTAACTAGCTATAAAGTAGTCAACAAAGGCGAGGAAAGTAAAAACAAATCTGTCACAATATAACAACGATCCAGCACAATATTAATACGCTATTGAACACAAATCATGTGGACAAACTGAAACTTAATGAAAGGGGGGTTAAAAATTAAAGTAAGTCATCACCAACAATGTGTTCACAGATTCAGCGGTAACGCTAGGGACCGATGTTGCGTGGTAGAGAGGACTTCGTATTTCTGACTTCACTACGTTGTAAAGGCTTTTTCCAATAGACAAACTGACTCATTACTGTTTTAACAAAATATTGTTAGTGGCGTATTATATATATGTAATGTAGCTACAGAATAGTTATTTAAGTCGAAATACGTATAAGTTTAAACGGTATACATTAAATTTCCTTACTACACAAATAAGCCATGTAATTTCTGACCGTTCCATCCATTGATCCACATTTTATTTTGACTAAACTTACAATAAGTTGATCTTACAATAACTTGAAAAGATTTAATTATGTTTTTTGAACAGTGCTCGTGTAATGATTGTTTCATGAAGCGCTGCAACCAGGCCAAGTCAACTCCAGCTGTGCAAGTAATTAGCTTCCTAAGCAAGAACACGAACAAGGTTCAATTCAACAAAATTGGTTATTGAACACAACTTCTTGAGTTAATAAAAAATAAATTTACTATTATTGAAACAATTTAAATAGTGAATGTTGTTTAATTTACGTATATTTATTAGGATATTTATTGGTGTATTTGCCAAGGCTTTGAACGGGCAACACGAAAAGTAATGTGTGCCGTATATCTCTATACAAGGTTAATGATCCCCAACTTCAACTTTCAAAATAAGAAATAATTTGGAAAGCCTTTGGGGAATGTTTTTTTAGGTTTCTAAAGTTTGTGTTAAGTACTTTGCGTCACCATGTATTTGTATTTTAAAACTTTGGAGGCCCTCTCCCACCCCCACGGTTTTCGTTTTGGAGTTAGGTAACGCAAAACAAAGTTTAGGATCCTATAAAACAATCCATAAATGGTTATTCAAAATATTTCATTTTTCAAAGTAAAAGTTTGGAAAGGGGGACATTTAAAACTCACCTTGTACCGATAAGGATGTCTTATAACTTATACGCATACATTAATTTATATATAACACATATTTCCTACACCTAGATGCATAATTATGTATGTGTAGTTTTGAAAAAATGCTCTAAACAGTTCTGTGTCAGGACCAGCGCTCATTTCAGGTCCCATGTCTGGATTTTAGGATTTTAAGGCTTGAATATGCCATTTTCCTAAAGTATATTCGATCAATAAATTATGAAGTTCTTTGTTTGTATGGCAAATTACGTATCAGGAAATGTTGATAAACTCCCTACACCTTTAATAATACGCTTAATCACGCTTGTTAACAACTTCAACGTATCAGGCCTTTTATATTGAAGGTTAGCTAACCGTACTATGTGTGGTAGTTTCCTTTGTATTATCAATATATACAAACAAAGACCTTGAAA
>CM032060.1:21271625-21283336 GCA_018831715.1 Matsumurasca onukii | reverse complement strand
TACTTGAATACATACTTAAATCAAGAGCATGAGTTTGAATCAACTCAATTGAAATAACTATATTTGGTTCATGTAATGCTAGTGACTAATAGCCTTATTTATATTTTACAGGCATCAATAAACTATGATGACTCACTCTTGGGGTCTGGTGTCGTTCTAAACAAACACTGGATACTAACAACAGCATTCAACGTTGCTCGGTACGGTAACCTTTAGTTTAGATTTCAACGTAGCTTGGTGGAATAACATTCAAACTAGTATTAACAGAATGCGAAAATACCTAAACGTAGGCAACATACGTTACATGTAAAACACATATAAAGAATACAACAAACGTCTGAACTTCTTGCTTGTGACCATGATGTAAATGTAGATTAAAATTTTGTTTAGACGTTTCAGCTTTTAGAGCCAACAAACAACGACATGTAGTAAGATTTGCATAAAAGACCACGTAGCCTGAAGGTCAAACCGAGGATGTGCGCGTAGCGACCTTGAAATTGTTGAATTTGTTATACATATGTGTATAACAAATGTTATTATGATTTTGTTTTAAATGTTACCCTTTTAAATATAACCAAACTTAATACAATATCGTACTATTTTGTTGTTTCAACACAACTCTTTTTTCGTTTTGAGATTGAACGCTGATTAATTTCGTCATTCTCTTTCTCTTCTCTAGGATTCCGTTAGATGCATTTAAAATAAGAGTCGGCAGCGCATCCCTCACGAAGGGAGGCCAAGTACTTGAGGTTGCCAAAGCTGTTGTTCCTGATGATTACGAAGAATGGGACTGGAATGTGGCTGTTTTGAAAACCAAAAAACCCATTCGTTTTGGCAAACATGTCAAAACCATCAAGCTGGCCACCAATGACCTGAAAGTGGGCGCCAAAGGAAAAATCGCTGGTTGGGGAGCTGTTGATGATGAGGTAACCACTAGAAGTACTGAAAGTGCATTTTCGAACAAATGAGTGCTATTATCATTGAGAATGTACCTATAAAAATACAAGTGAAAGATGAAACCCGTTCCCATGCAAATGTCTCACGACAATGCTCTCTATTTACCAATATTTATCAACAACTTGTCGGGTTGACCTTGGTAGAGTGCAAGCAAAGCTCAGCAAACAGTAGCCCGAATTGTTTTGAAACTATAAACGTACACTCTCAATGCTATTGTGATCCATCAACTAGGCTTTTCATATCACAGTGTGTATTTATATATTGCCTACTGTTTTAAAATTCTATTCATCAAGTGCCAATATCTCAGAAGAAGATTAACAGTGTGTACAGATTGCTTGATCGAATAAATGACTTGTATAGATGGTTAAATACATGAGAGTGTAGTGTATCCTATCAGATTTGTCATGTGTTGTACATTATTGAGTTTGTGCTGTTTTAGACATTCGACCCAGCTCCAAGGCTGATGAAGACAACGGTGACAGTCTCAAACAAAAAACCTTAAGAGGCGTCCGGATAGATTCAAACATCGTTCAAATAGTATAGGGAATTCGACATGGGGAATATGCAAACTGTGTTTTACATAGTTTAATGAATCCAAAATGTGAATGTTTTTCTGGAAGCATAGATTCATTTGAAAGTTGCTGCATATAAAAAATAAAAATTAGTTTCATTAAAATATAATTATAACCATTAATTTCGAGCAATTATGCTCTAATGGAAAATTCAGTTTTAATCTCAGCAATAATTGGTTTAAAAACGAAAGTAAAGTTTAGAGTTTATATGAAGAAACAATAGATCTATGATTCCAGAGAAGTACTTTCGCTACATTTAAGTAAATTAACTACAGTTTGAACCATTGACTTTCCATGGTTAATGAAAGTCAATGCCAAAACGTAGTTTCTCTTCTATTTTTACCCTATGTCATAAGTTTTACTTGAGTTGGACCTGGTACGATCTAACCCTTGTATACAATGTTTTTATATCATAAATCTCTAAACTAATTACGGTTAGTCAAACTTACACCATTAAAGCTTAGCACCAAGAGGTAAAATATAAATTTCTGGCCTACTGTATGTGTATGTTCAAAAGATTAATAATGATTAAAAGATTAAATAAAGATTAATGTTCTAAAACATTCATATTAATGAATGTAATGTGAATGTAACTTGTAAACATTTCTTTAAAGCTTTTGACATTGATAAACATGATATATTTGGAAACCAAAGCAACACGCGTATACTGTATATTATTTAATTTGAAGAAATGCTGCGGTTTTAAGTGTACTTAAATGGAGTTTGAGAGCACAAGATTAAGTAAGTCTTTTACTTTATTTGGCCATTAAATATAATAATATGTACAATAGGTTAGGCCAATAAATACAATACAAAATAGAACTTTGTCATGCATAAATATTATAAATCAAAATTTCAACCATACAAAATTCTGTTAATACTCAACATACACTGGTTTAAAAAACTAAGCCTAAGCCACAGGTAGAATTTGGGAGCATGGTGCAATGGTTGGCTTGCAAAAATTTGATTCGAATAGCAGGTATTTTGAAGGAACCACATTTTACGGTGGTGGTGGAAAATTTGCATTGAGGGAGTTTGCGGACAGGGTATGGCAGGAAGTTGAAATACTTGAACCTGTAACAGGAAACAATCATTAGTTTTAAAAGCTCCATTTCAGGATAAAGATATGCCTTCTGTGTCTCGTGAAGTGATTAGATCAAGGTTATATATAGGGGAGGTTGGCCCACTCTCATAAGACCTGTGTTCCAGTTTTCGAAGATAGATGTCACTGTGCAGACCTCTGAGTTTTAACGACTCATCTTTAAAGAATATTAAAGATGAGATGGTCTGTTGTATTATACTTATTTCAGAGAGGCAAATATCATATATTTCTAACTATTGTGAATTTATAGTGAAAATGTTAAAACCTTTTAGTTCAAAGAAATTATGACATAACAAAAGTAAGGATCTAGGAAAATTTTTTGTTTTGACTATTTTTTATGTTTTAAAGTATTTGTTTTAAAAAGAAACTTCAAATTTTCATTTAGAAAGAGTTTAATAATTTAGCTCAAGTGGTTTATTTTGTAATTCCAATTTTTAAAGTCGAAAATTGAGATTTAAAAATATCGCATGTTAGACTTCAAAGTGGTGTGTAACTAAAAAACCCAAATTTCTTTTGACTTTTACTAAATTTATTATATATTATTTTGAATTTTATTTTTATGGTGGCCTTTTGAAATACCTGATACTTAACAGGAAAACAATCATTAGTTTACGAAAAAGTATATTTCTAGGGTAAAATATCCGTGATGCAATGTCTCGTGAAGTGATTGTGGACGTATTAGGTTTGAAGCAGTTACAGCTCCTGCCTTTAATTTATTACTTTTTATGCATCATTTTCATTTGATCTACAAAACAGGTGGTGTCATCGACGAAAATGACAGCTCTTACATTTAAACTTGTGTAGATCATTTTGCTATCGTATTTGAACACCTTACGAACCACAAGGATGCATGCTTATATTTGTTCTGAATTCATCTCTTTCTAGTTATCAAATCTGTTAGACAAGCCTATGACTAAGTAGCAGAGGCTTTGTCTCTTAATCCATACCGCTTTGAAATCAACCAAAGTATGTGACGAGGAATGCAGTCAAATGCGCGAGAAAGATCATAAATCTAAGCGTAGCTACTTTAGTTAAAATGCCATAATCTTATTACCAGAGCTTGACCAAATTCAAAATGTATTTGTGAAACTATTGAACATCTTATATGAGAAATGGGCTCAAAATCGAGGTTCTATACTCGTGTCTGAAGCTTTTCTTGTTGGTAAATATATTAATGCTTATGAATATAAAACTATTTTTGGCTGTTGATCGCATCATCTAGAGAGTAGATGATGATTGAAGTCACTAGTTTATGGAAAACGCTACAGCAGATGATGTGATCAACAGCCAACGAAATTAGCTTGAGTAGTCACTGGTATCACGCAATGAACGTCATATCAACCTCTTCAAAGAACTAAACTTTATCTTAAAAGGAGATGTTTACTGCGTATTCAACATTGTCAATGTTTAAAATGCCTAGTATTCTTTTGGCACAACAAAATAAACAAAGTAAGAAAAGAACGGACTTTTCCAGCCACTTCCGGAGAAAAACTACTCCTAACGTTTCGGGTAGTTAGAAACTCCACCCGTCTTCAGAGGACTACACTAATCTAGGAACTACATTTAATTAATAATATCTTAGCAGCACTAACCAGGACTATTCCAACCAATATTTTACAATAGCGCTACATCATGAAAATTGATGGCTTGTCAAAATTACAATTACAAATATGGACAAGTAAAACAAGGACACGTTATAGAGATAAAACTACATGTTAGCCTTAACATACAATCAAGCTGAAAAAAATAGCTGAAAAACACAGAGATGTGGTAAGTAGTTATTAATGAAAGGATCTCACAGACTCGGACCACGACCTCTTAACATCCCCGGGTCGTGTAGTTGACAACCCGGTCTGAAAATGAGTGGAGGGAGCGGGTTGGGGAAGTTTGAGGCACACACAGCCGACGGGGGGGGAGGGGTTTGATGTTTTCATGGGAGAAGCGGCATTAAAACATATATCATGAAACAAGAAAATATAACATTGCTAAGGCCTAACTGTATTTAGTGTGGTCTCCATGCGCTTCCGCTCAGCTGTTCAGTTACGAACGTGTGTATGTGTGTGTTAGTTCAGTCTATTTCTGAGGGTCATTGGGTGTGTGGGTTTTATGTTATCTGTTATGACTTTTCTGGCTGAAATTGTTTACTGTTTTGAAAATGGGTTTTAAGCATAGGTATCCAGAGGGCTTAATATTAATATTTTTCTACTAAGACATTATCGTAAGTAAAATTAATGGACAACACTATTTCACACAATGTTGTATATTTAATCACACTGTTTTGGCCATTATTAATACTACTTGTTGTATGTTTATCGTAAATCAAACCTCTTTCATTTAAATAATTTTAAATTATATGAATAAAAAACATAAAACCTTGTAGAACTGGATCATATCATTAATGGCGAAACAATGTAACAGCCGAAACTTAAATGGATGAAATATAAATTATCTCGATTTGTTCTTAAACCAAGAGATATAATTAATCGGACATTATATTTTAAACTTAACATAGTCATATTTTTATTTCATGGACCAAATCATGAAACCAAATCATGATGTTAGTTTAGCAACTCAAGTGGAACTGATAAGTTGTTTCCTATACATTTTCATAGTAGAATTAGGATACGCAAATAGATACTATTTAACTCAGATATAATACTCAGTTGTTATATCCACTGGCTTTCTGGAAAAAGTTATGTAAGCTCATAAGTTTTGGTATTTCAACAGTCACGGCATCAGTGGTTTAGCATTTACAGTACTACTTTTAATACGAATTTCCATGACTACAAATCAGAATAACTCAGAGTAACTTAGTTGGAGTCCTGTGTCCTAAGCTTACTTGAAATGAATCTGACAACTTAATTAGAAAGCTAAGGTAAAACATATTGGTGCAATAATCTGACAACTAAAAAGAAAAGTCAAGGTACTTATTAAAAATAATAATTTAAAGGGGGGTTACGCATAATTGTAGTAGGCTATATCTGCCAACATTCAACTATTTGTGATTTTTCTTAAAAATGCAAGCTCTAATCAATATTACGTCACATTAAACTAGATTTCTAATAACGAGTTAACAAATTGCCCAAAAGACTCTCGATTCTGGAAGCGTATTAAATTATATAAGTTTAGTAGTTTATAACAATTATTTTATTCTTGAAGCGTTTTATGTCCATTACATTGGTGCTCATTATACAACTATTTAAAACATGGTAAAATACAAACTAAAAATTTGTGTAATGTCGTTTGTCCTTTTACAATACGTACCGTTAGAGAACATTACTGCAAATGGTTCAATAATAATGTTAAACGTTGGGTAATAAATGTAAATTAATTTTAGAACATATGGATGTTTTCAACAGAATTGTTCATTATTTCATCGTACTAATTACACTATTGTATTTTTAAATAATAAATAAAATAATAATCATATGAATAGAAATGTAACATAAACTTCCACAGATATGTAAGTGTTCATAAAATTTCAGCAATTTGCACTATTGCAAACGTAAAGAATCTGACTTTCTAGTACGGATTTTTAAAACGTATTTCCAAAGAATATTACTTGTAGTTAATAGTTTACCGTAAACTGCATTGTTCTTAAAAATAAATTTAAAATAATGTATAATAAATTCAGTAAAAAGTCAAGAAATTTGGGTTTTTTCTAGTTACACACCCCACTTTGAAGTCTAACATGCGATATTTTAAATCAATTTTCGATTTTAAAGTGACATTGCAAATAAAACCACTTGAGCTAAATTATTAAACTTTTTTTTTCTAAATGAAAATTTGAAGTTTTTTTTAAAACAAATACTTTGAACATAAAAAATAGTCAAAAAATAAAATTTTCCTAGATCAATTTACTTTTTGATGTCATAATTTTTTGAACTAAAAAGGTTTTAACATTTTTTACTTTTATAACCAGAATAGTTAGAATCTACTTGATGTGCATATCGTTGAAAGCCCGTTTTCTCCTGAAGAGAAATATATAAGTATGTGTAAGTACGAAAAAATTCTGGTTACGGGCCCGCCGTGAGCGAGTATATTTAACGCTAGCTGTAAAGCTGAGTCGGCGTCAATTCTCGGAGGTCTGCAGACGTCACGTAGACAAAACTGATTTTTCATGAAGCAACAACCTCCTCTACTAACCTTGATTGTGGACATCATTATTTTGGGATACAGCTCCTGCCTTGAATTTCATTTACATTTAAAGAATTTGTCCCTCGCAGAAAGTGGAAAACAGATCAGGTCATCGGCAAAATGACAGCTCTACCAGCTAAACCATAGTGTAGATCATTTATTGCTATCAAGAATAGCAAAGGGGTCTCTATAATAGATCCTTTGTGGGTCCTAATAAGATGCATGCTATAATTTTTATTTGTTCTGAATTCATCTCTTCTAGTTAACAATCTGAAATCTGTTAGACAAATATGACTAAATTAGCCTAAGAGCACAATCTTCATTACATACCGCTTTAGCTTAACCAAAAGTATGTGACGAGGAATGCAGTCAAATGCGCGAGAAAGATCGCAAGTGAATTGCATGCGTAGACTGCTTTAGTTCGAAGGACTTCATAATCTCGTCTACCAGAGCTTGACCAAATTCAAAGTGTATTTAGAAACTATTGAACATCTTATATGAGAAATCTGCTCAAAAATCGTGTTCTCTATAATTAGTGTCGGGAAGCTTTTCTTGTCCGTAAATATATTATGCTTATTACTATAAAACTATTTTGAAACGTGAAAACGGCATTACCGTAAACCCATCCAAGGCTTCGTTTGACAGCTAGGCCGTGTCAGTTAAAAGAAGGCCCGATGCTTCTTAGCCAGTTGTAACGTGCGCGGTGTCGTAAAATTCCAGGGTAACGAATCCAGCTCATATCTGAGGTGATTAATGAGACGGCCCCTTTAACGTTATATGTATATGCAGGCAGGGTTTAGTAGTATACTATAATACGACAAATAAACCATTGAAATATGTTGTTTAACAGCGCTGTCATGACAATATGGATTAAGAACTAAAAACGTTCATTATTAAGAGAAAGTTAGAATTCTTTTGATAACCAATTCGTTATTTTTACAACCAATTCACTAAACCGAGTCGTTTGGTGTTTATAAAACTGTGTTAGAGATAAATTAATATTTTTTTTTATTTTTAATTGCAATGTTTTGAAACAAAGTTTGTTTATTTTATAACGGTCTTTTTATTAAACTACTTAAATTAGTATAATACTTAAAAAAATTAGTATACTTAAAGTATATAACGGTTAAATATATGTATCACGTGACTATAAGTACATCGTCATTTAAAACAAAAACGGTTGCTATTAGGGTTTATGAAGCAGTTACAAGCATATACTGTTTTAATGTTTTCTTTTTTAATGGCATCTCCATTTGATCTATCGTTCCATCTTGGTTATTTATAATAACACCGAACATTAACTTTGATACTGGATACAAGGAGATTGTGTTAAATTCATGCTATTGGCTATTTACTGTCATGTTTTAAAAATGCTCTAGTGGTACGTTGCTATGGCACAACAAACAAGTTGTTGATTATGTTTTACCATTAACTTAAAAATTGGTATTAAAAATACTTAACTTTGCATAAAATTTTGTTGCATATGGTGTTAAAGGAAACATTTTAAATACTTAATATGGCTGATTCTAAAATAAATATTGATCCTCCGTGAAAACTTCAATTTCAGAACTAACAAATTGGTCAAGTTGGTTTAAAAGATTTAAAAGATACAAATTGGTGAGCTGATTGAATGAGAAAAGTGACGAGTCCGATGCTACATTTTGTTGGCTGTTGGATCAAGTACTATCTGGTTGCAGGCGTATGACCTCAGGATCAGATAAAGTCTGCCTTTATAGACATTGAATACCGAAAATGGTAACATCTGACAATGGGAGAGTGGATTGTGAAGAATTAAATACTTGAAAGCAAATAATTATTATTTGCTCAAGTTAATAATAATAATTGTTTATTGTCGTTTACAATAAAAATTGTATGACAAAAAAAAAGATTAATGACGCAAGTAAAGCAAAATCACCCCCAAAGTACATGACAGCACATTCATACCATTAAACTATTAATACTCTACTAATGGATTTGATTGAACATATTACAAGCAGCCCAAAATTCCCAACAATACTCAACAGATCCCTACTTAGGACTCTTGGTATACAGAAATACACCTAGAACTGATATGAATTCTCAGCCCTGCACAACTATTGATTGGTTTGAAGTCACGCTAAGCCGTTGGTCCTTGTATTTCCATTGGTCATTGGGCTATTAATTAATGACCCATTATAAGAAAGAGTCGGCCTTAGCTTATAACAAGACTACCCTCATAAATCATTACTACCACTCATCACACTCATTCTTCACCACATATTTGCCTTAAAGTACCCTCATGAGAGTGGTTTGGCATCTCAAATAGTGATATAGTGGCAGATTCTACGCGACACTTTTACCTGTCGTTCCTTCAAACTCATTCCAAAAAGAAGTTTTTATGCAAAGTTAAATATTTTAATACAATTCCTAAGTTTGTAAACAATCAACTTGTTTATTTTATTTCCATAAGTCAGGTATTTCTGACAATAAACATTGGTCACCGAGTTATTTGGTCACATCTCCCTTTGGAGTTATGACAGTTTGCTCTTAGAGGCTTGATAGCGACGCCTATTTGCGTGAGTGATGAAGCCCGAGGTTGATATTTAGTTGGTTGCTGATCGCATCATCTGGAGAGTATGATGACCGTCGTCACTACTTTATGGAAAACGCTCTACAACCAGATGATGTGATCAACAGCCAAAATGTAAGTTTGGACTCGTCCACTGTTATCACGCGGAGTGGACGCCGCTATCAAACCTCAAAACTAAACTTGGGCCTTCTTCAAGAAAGGGAGATGTTAAATCTACGTTATTAATTATTTATTGTCAAATGTTTTAAAATGCCTAGTGGTTGCTATGGCACAAATAAACAAGTTGTTGATTGTTTTGTTTTACAAACTGAGGAATAGTATTAAAAAATATTTAACTTTTGCAAACAACTTCTTTGTAACTAGTAATTTATTGGTTGCACAGAGATCACTTTGAAACTCGTATTTTGTGCACCAAACGAACAACCATGTTACTGCATTTTGTTTGTGTTGTTCCTTCTAAACGTATCGGATCTGTGTTTCAGATATCAATGGTCGCCATGCAGTCTTCACAACTTTAAGGATTATCTATAACTGTAAGTATTTAGTATGTGGGAATTACGCTTTACATATACTAACTACATTACATACATTTAATATATAAGCACAACGAATTAAAGCAGGGGTGGTAAAGACAACTAACGAAAATCCAGTGACAAACATCCATCAATACAAAGACTTGCAGGATTAGTGATTACCAAGAAATGCGAGGCTAAGGTTATACTAACCAAGTACTCGTGCACAGATTTTGCTCATTCTTACATCGTGGATTTTAAAATTTAACAGGATTTGTTCTTGTCCAACCACTGTCAACTGATTAATCAAGATTAAATTATCGCTTTGTTGATTTTATTTTTGGTTGTTTTGATAGTAAATGAGTCGGATCACAGTTTTATGATTCTCTTGCTATTGGTGTTGCAATCCTGACCTTAATTTTTATGAAAAAAGATAATTTTAACTTGTTAATTAATTTTACTCTTTATGCATTGTTTAAGAAGTGAATCCCACAACAAAGCATTAATGAATTCACACTCAATGATTTACCGTTGTTAAGCGGGATTGCTTTATCCTTCATACGGTAATGAAGCCAATTTGACAACATAACATACTTAGGAAACAAGAGGAACACTTTTTTTTTTAAATGGAGGTAAAGAGCACTAAATCTTGGTTACACTTTAAAGTGTATTTTACAAACTATTGAACATCTTATGAGACTTCAAATTATTTCAAACCACGCAAGTCACGTATTATAACATACTGTATATTAAACATACAGAAACATAAAATGAGATAATAACCTGAATTTTGAACAGTAGTGTGTTAGGTGGTTTGACTGCGATTTATTGTATTGACGTATAGGTTTCAGTCTAATCTTGATTTCTTTTTGTTGCTATTTTTGTACCTTTGTTTAGGTGTGTGAGTCATGAACTCTTTTGATCACCCTTTGGGTAAGCAGAACAGGCTAACTGTAAGAAGACCATCCCTGGGCATAATCAACGGGACGACAGCTTGATTAAGAACTACCCCTTACATTGTAAGAGAGATTAGGCTTTTACATAATTATGGTTTCCATTCAAAGTGTGTCTTATCCATCAAATTGTAGCCACGTTCCACAAATAATTGTTCATAAGGTTGTAAATAAGGTTCACCCTGTATAGTAGATATTTACTTTATCAATTGATCAAAAACAGGCCTCCCTGCTGCTCTGAAGCGTACCGTTTAAAAGTTATTTCCGGTTTTGTTATTTAGTCAGAATTACTTCATTTAGACATCTCAGAACACTGGGTAAGAAATTTTAATGTTGTCGATTGGTGGTAAATATCCACTGTGTATTCATTGGTAGACAGCACCACATAAGTCAGCTGTTTTATAATTTACTAGCTTAGGTTTCCTAGGATACAAGGAAAGTAAAGAACTTTCATATTTCAAAAATAAATACAACTATTAACAGCTGTTAGTGGTTTATTAGACAAAACCGTAGAGTAAATAAGGCAATCTCAAAAAAGTGCTAATTGTAAAACAGCTACTAGCCTAATTGTGTATGGGTAAAGAGTCATTTAATCCAAAAATGGATAAATGAAAAACTGTAGCGGTGCGGTGCGGAAAATAAAAGAAAGTTAGAGAACTGTTCAAGTGGACTGTATTTTATGGTAAACAGAAAGAAAGACAATATTTACATTCTTTTAAAACAATTGAACAATTAAAGTAATCACATGTTTAGACTGTAAAATAAATAACATAATTTACATAGAGTAAACATTCCGCCCGCCAAAAAATTATTTTTTTGTTTTCAAGTGGTTGGCAGTGGGCACAAAGCTGTGACGGATCTAGTAGTTATCCCTTGTGGAGTCTTGAGTCGGACTACACGTGTGACTCC
>CM032060.1:18774192-18792799 GCA_018831715.1 Matsumurasca onukii | reverse complement strand
GGAGGTATGAAGTACCGTGCAGCTGTGGAGCAGTTACATTAGGCGAAACAAAACGACTCATCTCAACTAGGATTCAAGAACACATCAGACATACAAACAGAAAACATAGAAAAATCAGCCAATAGCCGAGCACAGTTTCATGACTAAACACGCCATTTCATTTGACAAAACCAAAGTACTGGCTAGAGAGCAGTTCTACCACCCACGAGTCATCAGGGAAGCAATAGAAATATTCAAAAATTCAAACAACTTTAATAGGGATGATAGTGTGAAGATATCACCACCTGGAAACCAGTACTGGTTAACATGAAGAAATTTTACTAGGGGTATTGACCGGCCAGGCGCGCACGGGACCCTGCGCCTCCCCATCTTTAACGGACCCTAGCTGGAAGTAACCCCATAGAGACAATGACCTGTCAGGGTAGACGGGACACCTTGCAGGCCTACGCACATAGCTCAAGCTCCCACCCCACCCACCGGCGTGCTTTATAGTCTCGAATCGCTTCTCTTCATCTAGATATGTTACTGATTATGCTACATCAAAGCGCATATGGGCGAAACGTTTTACTGATAGCTATAGTTTTATTACGCGTGTGTTATATAAAGTCTCGAAGTTATAGTTACTATGACTACGGCAAATAACGTCCTACGTCCTAAGAAAAACAAATACTTGTTAAAGAAAGAAAGGCAGGTGAAACTGAAGACAGTCAATTTAGTCTGGTTAGAGAATAAATAACCTATTGAAGAGATTATTACGTTAAAATGTTACGTTTTTATCCTAAAAATTTGAACAAATATTTAAACACTTACCAACGATGTACACATTTCATTGTTAGTAAGGTAGTTAGTGAAACTATAATCTATGTTTACAATAATGGAATATAGTGTATAAAATCTCTCAAACAGTATCTTAGTATATACCTATATCCAGTATATATACACATCCAGTACATATACGTATAAATATGTATCAAACGTAACAAACATGATTCAGTGTCCTTAACCAAGCTATTTCAATATTTTCAGTTGACTGCTAATATAGACACTCAACATATCAACACTGCTAATATATTTTTATTATTAGATATGCTATTAGTTGATATGCTAATATGTAAAGTAATAAATATTTTTTTTAATGAGAAACGATAATTATAAACGGTTTTACTCTGAGTAGTTTATTTACAGATCAGTTGTGTAAAAGCACTTACCAGAACAGAGGGTTATAAAGTGATAAAATGAGTTACAGATTTACAAAGTAAAGAGCATGAAGGGAAACACTGGAAATATGCGGCAAATCCAGAGGATCAGCACTGGACCGAATCAAACGCATTGTTCATTCTCTTTCTGCAATACTTCCTGCTTTAGTTTTCCAATCAAACACACAAAAGCACTTCTGTTTGATATAGCCAACAAAATAATTCAAACACTAAATAGCCCAAACGAAAAACCACTAGGAGCATCTTTCTCAAAATACGGCACCAAAGTAAATCGTCGTTGTAAGGACGCATGAGCTTCGAACTAATGTTTACAGTAACAAATTAACAAATACAAATTTAACAACACAAACTAATAAATGTATAAATAAAGTTATAAGTCATGTTTCTGAAATTAAACTTGACACTTGGCTATGTTTTAGTCGTTCTAGTTTTGTATACATACTAAATATACTAAAAATTACAATAAGTTGTTGTTTTTATTTTCTACTTAAGGGATGCATATGGATTAATTGAACAAGCATCTAGTTTCAAAAAATATAGTGTCACAAAATGTTAACTTTAAAACTTTGCCATTTGACACAAAAATAATGTGTTGAAAATTAGGATTCTTCAAATGAATTAAATCTTGAACTTTTGTTACTATAGGTTTTGTATGAAAGGAACGAACGGTACTACCAAAGATTATGTCGTGGTAAGTAGATGGCGCATAGATACCACATGGCTGAAGGGAAAACCAACATACGAGTTGCGGCAGCCCGAGCACAGATAGAACTGCGAGGGAATTCCTCTAAGAGTCTCAAGTGGAGCCACTAACGCACGCGCAGGCTCGTTCGTTCTCGAAAATCGCACGATTTGGTCACATTCAAGTCATTGACATCGACAAAACTCGAGGTTGGAAGCCCTAGGGGACGGCGAGAGACGGTAGCACACGCAGGGCTATCTGTACTTGGGCTGCTGCAAGTATGATTTTCATGCCTAAGCAATGTGAAATCTTTGCGCTAAATACTTACCATAGTATAACCTTTGGTACTACCTATAAAATACACAAAGTTTGTTAGCAGACTAGTTGAGGTTGCTAGTTATTAAAATCAATCGTGTAAACATTAGATACGTAGGCATTGACATTCTATTAAAATGCTAGTGAAACTAACCGTTGACTCTTATTAAACAAAACCAGGTGTAACTATCTAAACAAGAGAGACTCAACTTCAACTTGAAGTTGAAATAACATAGAAACCATGAGTAAGTAAATAGTTCAATACATGAACTAGAATAGGATCAAATATATTATTCCATCAATGTCAGGCGGAAGGGTTGATACAAAGTCAACAATAATAACAGAGTGAATTAGTTGTCACAATATTCGAACAAGGTCACATCATACTTGATGTGATCAGTAAATCTATTATTGCATCGTTTGGAGCGTTTACTAATTCTCTAAGGTAAAATATACATGTTCTTATTTATAGTCACAGGGAAGCAAACACGTTCTATATACGAGTAATTTTCAATATTTATCGCATTATTGTTTTCTGGAAACATGAGATATTCATGCCGTCAGCATGGTAAGATCCAGGCTTGGGACAGTGATATAAGCACCAATCCTGACTCCCAGAACACGTTTTGAGCATTTTGTCAAATCTTTATGTACACATATGTGCTATGGTCTGATAATGAGTGAGTTATTCAGAACTCAGTCCCTCAGACTCAAAACCTGCGGACTGAATGGTAACATGGTTTTTATGTATACATGTTTTTACCAAGTACTCTCTACAGGTGGCATTGTTGTCCGATTTTCATGAAGTTTAAGACAAACTTTCCTTTTGTAAATATCTTGGTCAAGTTCGTTAAACAGAAAAATCGGACCACCACAAGCCCAATTTATAGTTTAATTACCAAGCAGAAACTCAAGAGGATCAAAATATATTATTCCATCAATGGCTGGCGGAAGGATCGATACAAAGCCAGTAGATAACAACTGAGTGAGTTACTTGTCACAATATCCGAACAGGGTCACATCTATGTGTCACTGCATGTTTACATACAGAACACATGAGCGTGTCCATGAGCTCGTTGATCTTTCAGTGTAATTTAATTACACATTTTGAAGCGATATCATATTTCAAATTTTATTAAAATAGGACTACTCATTCCGTTGTTATAGTGAAAAATCACCTTTTTGGCCGCCATTTCTAAATGACTCAATGGATTTTAATAACTTTTGGCGTAGATGTAGAAGCGTGTACCTGTACTATAACATTATTTTAGATACAACTAAAATCATTCCAATTTGCCTACATAAGCACTGCGGAGTCATGAATCACTGAGAAACCGTTGATCATAATGCACGTTACAATGGAAGAGTCGTCATGTATCATCGGTATATCGTAGGTGAAAAGCCTGATTGATGAAGGTTGTCCCTGGAGGGGTTTCTCCTTCACAATGGCGAGCTTCAACGGTGTCCAAATCAGCCCGGGTTCGATTCCCGGGGCAGTGATAACTTTCACGATGGCCACTCCCCGTGGTGAGGATGTCACGTTAAGCCGTTGGTCCACTCCATTGGTCGTTGGGCTATTAATTAATGACCCGATTTGGGGAACAGTCGGCTCTAGCTTGTTACAAGACTACACCTCATCATCCATCAAAAACACTCAACACACTTATCCTGCATCCCATATTCGACTTGAAATACCCTCTAGGAGTGGTCGGTGTCTCAAATCAAAGTGTCACCTGTGCGCTTGTTTAAAAGGTAAATCCTACTCATCCAGGGCCACGGTCCATGGTCAAACGTACATTACAGAGATTTATTAATCTATTAAGAAGCGTATATTGTTTTTGATTATATATTCAGTGATAACCGATTGAACATAAGCATAATTTGTCGGTTATAAAACGTTATTCATCGCCAATAGTTTTGCCCACATTTAAATTAAGCCGAAGTTTGACTTGCAAGTTCTGTCCCAGACTGATATAACTCATTGAAGCAGCTAGTTTGATGAATATTCAGTGCACAGTTCAACAGTTTGAGTGGAGAACAAATATGCACAAACTTTACTGCCAGTTGTAAATCGACCCAGAGTGGACAACTTATATCCGCTAAACGAGTAGAGTTCTATTGAACACGTGGTTTAGGTCTTTTGTAAGAACAGTCTTCTCGGAATTAAAATCAGAACAAACGTATATTTTGGTAATTTTGCTCTAAAACAATAAGGTACTTGTTCTATTTTTATTTTATGGTACAATTCAGTAGGAATGTTCCACTATGTTCAGCAAACATTTATGTCGTGTCCACTATAGGACTTGAGGCACTTACCAGTAGGACATATGTTTAAATCAGGACAATTTGTTCACACAACCCTTCACTGTTTGAAGTTAAAGTTTCTTTTCAGGAAATGAAATGGTTAACTTAACTTTATTTGCAAACGGTTCTAACAGCTTTTCCAATGGTTCTGTTTGATTAAAGTGGTTTATATCGATTGTAAAGAAATTGATTATTGTCATCACCTTAATGAGGTTTAGTTTACTTGGGAAGTTATCGATTCCCAATCGATACTAAGCACTAATCTATAACGGTAAAGATAAATTGGCGTAACAACAGCTCTTTCTTATGTTTGTTAAATATTAAAATTTTAATTGTTATAATAATAATACAATTTAATCGATACAGTTTATTGATATTCTATTCACATTATGACAAGAATTATCGTTCAACACCTCGCCGTAATGTGTCTTATTGTTTTATTATGATAGGTTAGGAGGTAAAAGTCACTTTACAACTTTAAAAGCTGATACCGATGCCAATTCTTTCCGGCTTTGCAAGACTACAATAGTAAATTCTCAATAACGCAAGGTTTCGTACATTCTAGCCGCTCGCAATCATATAATTGTTTACGTCTGAACGCCATTTTCGACTACACGTGTAGAATACAACGTACTTGTTGAAACCCATACTGCCCCCTAACAATATTCATACCGAACTTAATGTAGAAAACTTGTTTTCCAACTAGAAAGCTTTGAGGTTAAATATGAACTGAAGCTATTAAAATGTAAAAATCGTCGTCGATTTTGTCTAAAACACATCTGGAACTTTCTTTAAAAAGAGTTAAGCTCAAAATTACAGTATTTATAACGACGCTGTTTTGGATTGCAACTTTCTGCATCCGCCCTAACTGTACAGCTTTATGGGTTATTGAATTCCAATGTACTTAACATATTAAATAAACTGGTATTATTGAATTCCACCCTACCTAACTAAAACGGTTTACGGGCAGACTCAACTACAAAGGGATTAGGTCATGAGATGGGCCCCTGGTATGACACAATAGTGAAGTGTTAGTCGATACATGATACGTTTACAATGTTGCATAACCTAGTTTACAAACCTTTTAACCTACGAGCTTGAAGTTGAAATATAATAGTTCCAGAGATACTAATCAACAGAGTAAATTTCAAAACTTATAAAGACGGTTAATGACCGATACTTTTCTTGTAGTGCCTAATATTTTAATATACAAGTCCATAAGTATATTAACTTCAGTTTTAATCTAAAACCATTGGGTCATTGGCGAGTGCTTGGATTAGGTTTTATTTTATACAAATGATTATTCGTTTCTATTTTAATTGATGTGTTGGAGATAGAAGCGTTGGCTTTTATTTAAATGCAATACCGTTTCTAAGATATACATCTGGTCCGTTATCTTTTTTCACTCTGCGCAGTCTGCTTAATAATTAACATATAATTATAAAGTTTTAAAACACTCAATACTAGCTCAAAATGTGTTCTGATGGCCAGGTTCGGTCTTCATTTAATAGTTTGGGCCATCTTGTTGGGACCACAGGTCATCTTTTAAAGGGAATTAATTCGCGTTCTAAGTTTAAACTTGTATTTTAATCATATGAAGTACGTACAACTCTCTAAAAATAGTGGCAATATATTGATTTTCTTTACCGGTATACTAATATAAAGGTTTTCATCTGATAAATGATCATTGATACATTCACCTGCATTTAGTGCTTCATTCTGCCTCCGATATTTACACGTTGTCCCAAAATGATATGTGCGTATTTCTTATGGACATTCAAATACGAGTATTATAGCAAAATCTAAATTTCCCCCAGTTGCGCCTAAACGGCAAAGAAATTACTTCTTATTAAATGTGTCCGTATTCGACAGACGTGTCTCCACAAACTGACATAATTTTATTTCCTGAAAATAGAAGGTAAACACACATTGATTCGTAAAACAACATATTTTTCTATTTTTTAAAATTATGTACATTCAAATATGTCAGTTTGTAGAGGGGTGTTTTAGTCGACGCCGTTTTCAAGTTGAGCTGCAAACGGTTTATCAAAATCAGCACTTCAACGCTCACTCAATTCACGTTATAAAAATTTCAGATATAGATTGTTCTCACTCCAATAGTGGTATTAACAAAATAAATACAGTATGAAAAAACTGCCAATTTAAATAGTGATTTTCTTAAAGGCCTAAAGTCTAGTTACAGATATATACTTGCTATAATCAGTCTGTATAGTGCCATTTGAGATAATCAACATTACCGTGCAAGTGCGTTCTATCACTGAAGACTGCACTTAACATTAGTAGCATATCACAAATGTGAACCTTTAACTGTGTAAAATAGAGTCTTGGTGTTCTATAACACCTTCTTGCTTTTTTTTAGGGCTGAAAGTTTTCAAACGAGGTTTGTAGGGCCTGCGTAGGCAGGTTTCGACATATTTTAGATTTTCACCACCCAAACAAAAGTTTGAGTTGTTTGGATCCTTAACCGTATGACATATAATTTTAAAAGGACAAAACCAGCGATAGTAATAGAATGTCTTGTTTATATCGAAAATTGTTGCGTATAAGCATACGTATACGCATTTTAGATGGAAAAAAGCTGCCAGCGCTGTCCTTTTTAGGGTACCACAAACAATATACAGATTCAGTTTTCAGGTGCTTAGCTTGAAAACTCTGTGCTACAATAACAAGTCAGTTTTCGTTGTAAAGTCAATATCAGATTTGACGATAATCCCACTAGTCCAAACAATCCAGGGGTCGGTATAAATTGGTTCGGATTAGGACTTTATTGAACATAATTATAAGCTACATCGATACCGACTTTCCTTGTGCTTGTCAAATACCTCAAGCCACAATTACCCATGCTGGGATCCATAAAAACCGTGCTAAGTTCTTAACAAACGTAACGTAAAAAAATTAAAATTGATTTAGGTAATTACTTTGTAACAATTGGAATTAGAACGAGTTTTCCTCATTCAGTTGCGTGGCTTTGTTAAATATACAATGCTAATAAGCATAAAGAGCTTTCCCCGTGTTAAAGTATAAAACATAGCCGACACTTAGCCACATGTGCTACGGTGAGTTTGTACTTAATTAAATCCTTGATTAGTACTACCTAAATTGTATTGTTGGTTTGGATTGATATTATCTTTACTAAGCAGTAATAGATTTTCGATTTCAGCAGTGTAGTTTTAACTATTTAGATTCTTTATGGTTGGTCTTATGATATTAAACTAATAAGAAACTGCAAATACATTTTTAATCCAGTTTCAAGGTACTTTTTTAAAATTTCTGAACTTTGAATTTTTGTTGATTTTGTCGAGCTTTTAGTAAAACAATAAAAGTTAATACGTTTACTTTAACGGGTTTTAACAAAATAACAAACAAGTAAGATTGATAAAATTCAACGGCCACTGGTAAGACTTAAAAGTAAGTATAGTTACAATGATTTTCAATTAGCTATCGAAAGATTCCTGTACGCTATAAAATGATAGCTAAATTAAATATTTTCAGATTAATTTGTAATGTACCTAAACCACAGCTTTTGTATTGTCTGGTAATTTCATTGTATAATTTTCGACCAGCTTCAATAGGAAGCATATCATAAATATTTAGTCTATAATAGTTTGGCCTAATTGATTGGTATTGATTGTAATATTGTATGTATACGTAATTTGGTTACTAGTTGAACGGATATTTTGATGTAAAGAACAACACCGTGTCTAAAATTAATTGAGATGATAAAGGTAAAAAATACAGTTTTAAATGATACCTTGCAGGAATTTTGATAATGAAGACGAGATAATATTCTCATTGGGGTATTTTGCAACACAAAAGCTCTTTATTTGTTTCAGAAAAATTTCCACAAATATATTTTATAAGAAATATGGGGATGAATTATTCCATAATATGCTAGTTTTAAATGATCTAGAGTACAATGAAATGATAGCCTCCTCAATAGAAACACCCGTATACACCTTTTTACAAACGAAGTTTATGTGTTGATTCCATGACAGTCTTTTATCTATGCAAAATTTGATAATCTCGATGTGCATTTCGAGCAAAATTGTTACATCGTCTAGGGTAAGGTAAACTATTAACATTTAAAACCCCTATTACAGTGCTACCAGCCACATTGCGACAACAGTAATAGTGCCGAAGGCGTGACATGACTCTTAATAGTGTTTACTCATTTTGCTCTAAAAACAGCTGCCTTTGACACATACTGTAATAGATGTTCTAATGAGTTTGTGTTAGTCCTAAACATGACTAAAGCAATTTAACAGCTGTTTCTGTAGACATTATAAACAAGACGTTTGCATACTGAACCTAACCTAACATAGAACGAAATCCTACAAACCTATAACAAGGAATACTTGCTACAGTTGACTATTCAGTAGTGAGAATGTTCTCGTCTCGTGAGCCAAGCACCTCGGCCTACGGTAAAGATCTGGCCAGATTCTGAGATCTCAATCCGGACAACCTAACCGAAATACTAATAGTATAGATAATAATCAAGTGGGCCAATGAGCACTGTTTTACTAATTGACGGTTGCGGCAGGTTTTAAAATCAAATACGACCCGACTTACTAAGGTAGCTTTTTACTGGTAAACATTAGGCTTTGACTTCGGAAAAATAAAATTGAATGTACGTTAAGGTGTTTAACGAAGCAAAGAGAACCTTTGATGGTATACTTGAGCATACAAGTCTCCAGGGTGTTCTTTTCTCTGGTACTTGTTTGTGCGCTTACACCACTACAAGCCTCTGGCAAGCACACTTACTCCTCCTTTCTCGTAAAAGTAAAAGCTTTCTCAGTTTAATTAAAGCTTTAGTATTTCTGAATTTTTTTTCTGTTTATTCAATTTCCATCATAGACATATCCACAGAACTCTGTTATCTTTTAAATCTAAATTGAAAGGATAGTTGTGTAATACAAACTGTAGTTCCTCTATATTTTAATACACCTTTTAATAAGTAAAATTGTATTAAGTCCTTGTGTAAGGCATATTAACACTAAAAACTAGACAGAAAACTCTACAAACTGATAGGTAGTGGTGGGTGAAAGGTCAGGCAAAAAATTTACTATTATTAATACAATTAATATGCTAAAGCTATATCGTAAAAATTAAGGTAGTTCTCTAACAGTAGTTGTGGTTCTCATGAAGGTTTTAGCTAGAATAAGCAAGCTTGTCATTTAATATCAGACGTAAAGAATCCCAGTTTCACAAACACATCTACTTGAGCGTGCGAAGTCTGTCAGAGGTAGACCTCATCATAACTAAGTTCTAAGAACTCAACTGGTTTAGCAACGTCTGATTCATGTGTACCCCTTCAGCTGTTAATATTGTAGACGCGTGGTTTTGTAACTCAGGTAATACCAATCAAAAAAAAAGTTCGTGGAAAATTAAAGCTAGTTTTAATTGGACGATTAATTTTAGTCCTACCTCTCATGCGATTTGATCGGTTGATTCAATAAACCGATGAATGGTTTTTAGCTTGATGATTCGAACATGTATTTTTACTTATAAACATACTCAGAATTTGACCATGCATTCAAACTTGGTACGTTTATGTAAGTTCTAAGGGCAATTTAAGGAAAATAATTATATTTCAAACCATACAGAAACAAACATGGTGTTAAAATTTTTTAAATTGAAATATTATGAAAATGCGCATAATACAAAGTTTTACAAGAGTAAAAAGAGCTGTATTTTATAATTTAACATACAGATACAAACTGTTTCCAAATTTTACATTATTATTTTCATTTTATGTCTTTTTTATTAACTGGTAAATACAGCCGCCATTTACAATTTTATAATTTTAAATTTGTATTTTAAATTTTACAATTAAACAGCCGTATTTTGTTTCCTGGGTTTTGGAAATAGTGTATTTCTAAAATTTAACTTACTACACATAAACACCCTACCAAGTTTGAATGCAATCGGTAAAAGTTCTGGAGATAAAAATTTTAACAATGAAAACTGCAATGTACCAGTTGTAAATTACGTAAAAATGAAAATATTAATGTAATTTGGAAAAAAGTGTATCTTATTGTAAATTATAAAATACCTTTACTCTCTTTGTAACTAACAACTTCTTTTTGTATTATACTAATTTAATAGTATTTCAATTTTGAAAATTTAAACAGCCATTTGTTTCTGTATGGTTTGAAGACATAATTATTTTTCTTAAATTGACCTTTTAGAATACATAAAGCCCTACCAAGTTTGAATGCAATCAGTCAAAGCGTTCTGGTATAAGTTTTGGGCAAAAATACAAAATGGCGGCTACCGGGGTAACGAAGAATTTTAGACCCATGTTTATAGGGATTTTTCTTGTTTTTTGTATAAGGAACCCACCCTGAAATTTGGCACCCTATTTTGAATCTACCCTGTATAAGAGCATGTTTTTGCCTTGTTCATCATTTGTTTATGGTCAATATGTAACATGCAATAGCTTTGAATTACAAAACAAATACATTACTAAAGATGGTTTGTAAATACTTTGTGTTAGCAGACATAACGCTACACAAGTTTAAGAGTAGAACTGAATCAATGACCTCGCTGTTATTGGTCGATAACTATGTCAATGGCTATGATTCTACACGTCAACAATTTATAAATAAAATATACATATATTCTTACGGTTCAATTTTATAGTCGGGTGAATATTCATTAAGCCTGTTTATTGATTACAACTGACCCTTAACAGAAAAAATATAGTTTTGTGAAAGGAGTATTGTTGTTCAATGGTTTTACTTAATTAATGTATACGTTGTTGGAAGTTACGCTATTGAAATTAAAGATAAATTTAATTTTAAATTTATAACTCACTTCTGGCTTCAAAGTTTTATTCCATGTCCATCTTCGGTATGTTTTGGGGCATTCTGCTACGCTTATGATTGAGACAAATTGCTTCACCAATGTGTTGCTGTCTTTAGTTGATAAGTACCGTAACTAAGAGCTCACTAAAACAAGAAAAAGAGAATTTTGTGAACTTAATTCCAATAGATCTGAAAGAAGTCCTAAATATTTACTTGTTCAGTCACCAGTCAGCTACTTGTACAACCAGCTTTGGTATTAAATGTGTACAAATGAGTTTGTGTTGCATTGAAAGCTAGTATTCTGTGGAAAATAATAACTACAACAACAGATAACTGGCAAAGTGACACGTGTGTCTGTATGTTTAGATGTTGTTGACAAAAGCTACATCGTTTGTTCCGGTCCAAAAGGAGTAGATTTCAGTCTAGTCCAATGAAGTGGGACTGGCAGCCACTTTTCTTCTAACTCCTCACTGGAGAGTGGTTTTATCTTGCATATTTTTATACAGTTAGAGTAAAGATAATATATACAAATAGGTATCCTTCAATGACAACTTTTTGTGGCAACGTTAGGTCTATATGGTTTTTCGTTTATTTGTTGAAATTTGGAGATAAATTATACAATGCAATATTGAATTCAACAACATTATTTAGTTCAGAGTTAAAACTGTTATTGCGGACATTTTCCATCGTTACTGAGCAAGATGATAACAACGTTTCGGAATCTGCAATCTGATCCCGTCTTCAGGTGAAAAGTAACCTAAAATATAACAACAGCGAAAAACATGCCCGCAATAATAGTTTTAACCCTGAAATTTTCCCATTGTCAACAACAAACTTTAAACAAAGAGTTATTTTGTTCGTGTTTTTTTTGCTTGTGTCGTTCGTGTTATTCATTTTGTTTGCTTTGTTCGTTTGATATTTGTATTTGTTAAAAAATAAACTCTGTTTTGCTTGTAGTTTTGTTTGCACTGAACTACTGATATTATTACTGTTCAAACAGTTATAATTGTGTCCAGTAATAATGTTGAAGTTTCTATTTAAAGTAAATACGTTTTTTTTTACATTGATCTTTATCCATCTTCTTTAGTCTATATTCCTCTATGTCAATATAAATGCAATTAATAATTATAATTATTATTTTTAGTACATTTGATTACTGTTATACTCGTAAATTTATAGCGTTGTATTATCTTTAAATACATTTGTAAAATGTTGGATGAATAAATATGTTTGATTCTTTGAAATATGTTAGCACGTAAAGTATACAACTTTCTTATTTACAAACATACGTACATCCTTTCACAGTTAAGTTTCACCGTTGCGGGAACTTACTAAGCATCTTTATTGCTTACAACTTAATTGTTACCCCAAAATAACTAAAAACATTGTAAGACAGAATAGTTGAATTTTGTGGTGGTGTTGAGTTGATTTAAAAATGTACAAAAGTCATAAAATCATTGTAGAATGTATTATTTTTTACAAATGGTTAAACAATTCATTGAAATATAATATTCTATAGAAAATGGTAAACACAACATATGACAATGATTGATCTTCTAAAGATGTGAACCCTTATTAAAATACATGATATTATGCTGTAATATCTACTTGTATATAAACAAAACTGTTTGAAAATGGAAATTCGCATACAATACTAACAGTAACTGTTGAACGCAATTATAAATAAGAGTTCTAATTGTTACTTTAAAAGTGTTCGATTATTGCAGTGAACAAATCATGAGCTATGTTTCATAGTTGACCTCGGACAGTTGAAGAGAGTACGTGGTCTCTAATCCATCACCAATGCAATGCGCTCATGGTTTGCTGTCTGTGGGGATCAACAGAACCAACAAATAGTCAATACGAGCACTAACCAAACCAGATCTCTCCAATCTAGAGTAAACTTACTTTGTTGTCGTATGTTTGGTTCAAACCCAACAAGAGATAGTTTGCGTGTATTTGTACTTAAACACGTGATTATATTGATGCAAAAAAGTACTGTTAGGCTCGAGTTATTCTGTGCCATTGAAGTGATATGGCAGGTCGTTTTCAACATCAGCCAACCACTCAAACTACTACTTTTCATGATATACTTTTCATGATATTCTTGGAAAATGTCCATTCGGTGACCTTTTAAGAAACCAAAGACATCATACAATCAGAAGTTTAATGGCAAATGCCTTAAGAGAAAAGGTTATGAAGTCTACGAAGAAGTTGAAGGTTTAGCTGATCATGGATCTATTCGCCGAGCTGACATCTTGGCAATCAACAGAAAACCCAATTAGGCTACATTTTGACCCTACGATCTGTTTTGAAAAGAACAAATTCACACCTTTAGAAGTGTATGAAGAAAAAAAAGAAAATTTATGATCAAACCAAACAATTCTTTCAAGAAAAAAATATAAAGTAAAAACATTGAAACATTCGGACTACTAATTGGCTCAAGAGGGACTATACCTAAATTCTTAAGTGACATTTGGACAACCTTCAAATTAGAAAAGAAAGTGTTATTTGAAATTTCAACTATTGCAATTAGATCCAGCATCCAAATTTTAAGAAACCATCTGTATAATAATTTAGAAAACTCATAATCTTATATTTAAATTTTGTGTTAAAAGAATCCTTTGCACTGTGCAACTTATTTATATAATAAGAAGGTGTAAATTTATTGAATAAATGTTCTTTATATATCTAATTTTGAATTTACATTTACAAATGGCCGACGCGTAGCCTGATAAGTCTTGCCGTGAATAAAAGAAAATATACAATCAGCCGACGGTGGGGGGAGGGAGAACAAATTACCCCAAAACGTGGTGTTTTGCAATAAAAAACTTATTTGAAATTTTTCGTCAATGGAATCTCATATAAACATGTAAATGTTCGTAACTAAGCCAAGTATTCAAAAAATAAAAAAAAACTATTAGCTTTACCAATATGGTAGTCAAAAACAATTTTCGTCATTTTGGGCTGGCTAACCAGAGTTTTTGATACTTTTGTTGGCACATGTTGGTTTTATTGATTTTATTGACACATGTTGGTTACGGAACCAAAAATCCTAAACATATGCCTATACACATTCTATTGTAGCTCATCCTATTTACAATTTTGCTTGCTAAATTAACAATTAAAAAAAAAATAATATAAAATGTGCTTATCTGTCTATCTTTATTTAAATATTCGTAGTTTGTTGTAGTACCTTATAGAAATCAACACAAAAGGTATTAGTCTTTTAATCCTTTACTTAAATACCTACTTTAAAGTGCAATACTTTGCTTTGAAGTGTGCACATTTTATATTGAGGGTTAGCAGCATTCAACCTAGCAGTGAGAAATCCTTACAAACTAATATTTATCACGAGGATATAATATGTCAGGGTTGGATAGTTTTTGCTTAATTTGTTACATTACTTACCCTCAATGAGACGTACGGAAATAACCATGATTTCCTCAGTTAAAGAATTAACACAACATTATTGAAAGTTTTATGTCTTGTAACAATCTACTTATACCTATTAAAATAATTCTTACAACTGTTAATTTTTTGTGCTTTCAATCGTTTAGCTAACTATGAGAACAATATGTTTGTGTGTTTACAAATGTGTATATAAAGTTATATAATGTTTATCAAAATTTGTTTTGTGCTTCATGTTTTCACAATAAATCACGATATTTAGAATATTTAATTACTTTTCTTTCTTGATCTTTCAATTGAGTCTTTGAAAAATACTTTTTACAAGTTATTATAATCACCAAAGTTAAACTAGGAGAAGGATAAACTTGTTAAATTATGGATTTGCTATTACAGTATGTTGGTACTTAGAAATTGTTTACACAATAATAAATCACATGTATTAGAATATTTAATTACTTTTCTTTCTTGCATCTTTGATTGATTCTTAAAAATCTTTTTCTAGACCTACGTTATTATAATCACGAAAGTGTAAATAGGAAGAAGGGTAAACTTGGTTAAATTTACTCGGATTTGCTATTTGATCAGCCAACAATGGGTATGAAAACAAAGAAATGTCAAATAAGTTGACCAAACATCATGTTTTTTTGTTTGCCTAGCACAAAGGACGAACAAAGGGCTCTGTTTGAAAATGTCTAGTGATTACTTACACACATTTGCTGAATTTCAACATTTAATATATAACATATGAATGCTTGTGTTAATTTTAAGCATAATTTAAAATAAGTATTTACAACATTGAATACTAAGATACATGCTCAATAATTAAGTTTAATTTACATTACTGTTACGACAGTAGGACTATACGTTTCTACGTGATCTTCAAGGTATACACAGTTCATGCTTGGTAACAAAATATAAACAAATTAGGCATGTTATGAAAAAGATATATTTTATTCCATGGACAAGTCTTATCACACAACCATAACGGATTATACAACAAATGACGTGTATAATTAGACAGGCTTTGCAAGTGTTGTAGATGGGGTTGTTAATGGATAAGATAATACAGTATTATGTTGCACTATTAACACTGGCTTAAGCACCTGTTACTCAACACTAACAAGAAGGGGTAGATACTCGGTCATGTCCAAATGGTGTTAACAACGATTTTCATACTCTTCTTAAATGCTGGCCAGTGGCCATGCTGGATAAAAGAGTGAAACACGTTTTGTAGGTGTATACTCGTATAAGAATTCTTTTGGCCATTGCAGCGCACTATGTAATTGGCAAAGTCTTGGTGTCCAACAAATACGTGTATATTCAATAATTAGTACTCATTGAAGTGCTGAATCAAAAAATCTTTTACCATCACGAAACTCGACAAAGTGATAGAGATAGGTTAGTCTCCTGCTGTGCAATATTGGAACCAAACTTTCTCTGACGACTGGCCGGTTTGATAGTAATCAATTTTGTTAATTAAATGTTTTTTAAGACTTATTGTGAACCAGTTTTATAAGTAGCTGTAAAGAATTCACCTTTAAAAACATGAAATAATGATGACCAAGCTTATGCTATAAGTCAAAGAACAGCAACCTAATCTTATAAATAAAGCTAAAGGCTATAGAACTGGAACAGTCCTTTGACTTCCGTAGTAACAAAGGAAAGCTACACCCTCAGGCAAAAGGCCTTGGAATATATTATGCAGATACTTTAACGTTGTTTGTTTTTTATCCATATAATATGAACAAAACTTCTTGTACACCAAAGGAACTGTTTTTAGTTTCCTCAAAGTGTTGAAAATTAATACTGTAGTTTGCTTTGAGACACCGACAACTTTCTAATGATCTGTGTAGGGTTACATAAAGTTGTTTAACAAATTCTCGCGCCTAACCCTTTCATAGCTAACCTATAACGTAACCCATCATTTTATAGGGCGTACATAAACAATGATGTCATTAAAATATACCCAATTGGCGCTTTTTTGAGGTAGGCCTATAGGATGAAATTTGTATAGGACGTTTTTTGTGAGCTTAAAGAGAAAGTACAAAGATTCAACATCAAGTTATTTTGCCGGATTAGGATTGTGTTTCTGGAACAACTAATCATGTTTATTAAATTACCAAGCAACCATAAATCAATAGCTAATCTAGTTTGTTGAGCTGGTGTAAAATAGAATTTTGTACATACAGTGTATGTCTGGTTAAAGTTGTGCTGTTCAAATCTTGGTTCAACTATGTTTGCCGCCATGTTAGGTAAATCCTCAAAATACTGATTCAAAGAATAATTATTGAAATAATTTACACTTCTTCTCAAGTATTAATCATTTTGATATAAATAGCTCGAAAAGGACTTACCGCAGAACCCTGATCAGGGTGTTGGTGTAAAATATTTAGAATATAATAAAAATAGTACTTCATGAGTACTATTACTGACGTGCCCAACCTTGTTTAAAAGGTTTTAGAAGTCTAAGTAATGGTAACTTTTCAACAAATCTTCCAACGGACTAAAAAATATATACGAGTATCTTCATGGAAAACTCGTTTGAACAATATTCACTGTTTACTTTGGAAATATCTCCCAGCCTATCATAAAAATAAAATTGCTTCCAACAAACAAAGAGTGATGAGTTTTTTGTTGTTGAATTCCACACACTTAATAAGTTGAGAATATTTCATGTTCATGGTGGAAATCGAGTTTACTATGTTCATTTACTTTCCATCCCAAACAAAAGATACTAAACAACGCAGCAGTTTTTACTTGAATATTGGAAGTTGTTTGCTTACAATCAATTCCACAGGCTTATTACGTGGTGACTAAGTTTAGAATTTAATGGAACATCCTGATATGCATAATGTTGTTTTTTGAAATACTAAAAATATATAAATTTTAACTTAAGGTTAAATTATTTTAAATCAATGTTATTTGTACCTTTCCATCCTAATCTATACTGTATATTAAAAGAATGTATAAAAATCTAAAAGCAGTCAGTACGACCGTTCGTTCTATCGGGCCGATTCTCTTAATCTTTTAATGAAGGTATTAGCATAGATTCGTCATCAAATATAAAAATCAACTTAGCTTTCGTCCTTATCAGTTATACTCAAAAATGCTTTTTTAGCACACTGTCATTAAATAGGATAATTGAGATAAATTGTTCGTTTTGGTCTAAGGCAACAATCATGCACTTCATTAGAGATATCATCGACGTATTTAGTTACATCTAAGAGAGGTTATGCGCGGACAACCAATTTGTTTTTGGCCCTCGTGCAAGAAATTGTAGTTTGCTTGAATGTAAAACATATTGGGAAAGTTTTAAAATACCCAGCTGCTGTAAATGTAAACATCAACAATAATAACAATAACAGTGTAGGGCCGTATTCAGAGACGCCACTCGTGCTCGAATTACTGCGAGAACGGCCCTAAACTTACACTCAAATCGAAAATCGGTATTCTTGAACAGTCTGAGCGCTCGCTTAGCCGCTGAAAGCTAAGGTTAAGCTGAGCGAAGTGGTGATCACCCACGGTACGTGTAATTTGGCTAAACAGAAGGAATTTCGTTTCAGTTTGTTAGTTCTTAAATATGAAACTCCTTCAAATTTCTACAGACGTATTAATTTTTACATTTTGTATGTACTGGAAGGTATTTTTAAGGATTTTAGTTATTTCTTTCGTTATGCCTAGTATTGCTTGCATTATGCCAATAAAGGCAATGATAAATTATTAAAGGTGGTTTTTCGATATCTACCGTACTCCTACCTAGATGAGGCGGAAGATTGTGATACTACAGAATGATTGTGTGTTGATAGAAGTGAAAATACGTTTAATAATGGCTTTTAATGTGGACACACTAG